>VNJU01002100.1:0-45828 GCA_008042675.1 Drosophila seguyi
AGGATAGTCAAGTCGTGGCTGAACCAAGACGAAATCAATGTTTTGCAATGCCCACCGCAAAGGCCCGTCTGGAACCCTATAGAGAACTTGAAGGGAAATCTTAAACAAGTAGTTGACCAAAAATAAACAGCAAACAAATATGATTTGAGGCGAATTTTGCAAGAAGAGTGAAAGAAAATCACCTCTCAACAGTGCGAACGTCTTGTGGATTCAATGCCCAAGCGTTGCTCCACTTTTCTTAAGCAGAAAGGTCATTTCACTAAATATTAAAGTAAATTTATTAAAACTATAAGGAATATTGAAAAATTTTAACTTTTTCAACCACTTTTTTCCAGGTGGCTTAAGTATGTGAGCGGGACATTTTGGAGATGTTCTCAGATTTTTTAAGTTTTACGTTAAATAAATATTCGTATAAGTTGGTTATTCTTCTATTTGAGCACTGATATATAGAGCTAATGTGACACAAAGAATTGGAGCTGTGAAATAAAAACTTTTCTTAATTTTCGATTAAATACTTGGTTGAAGTCTTGTGGCTTAAGTATATGAGCACCACTGTATGTAAATAATTTTCAAGACTTCCTATCAAATTTCGAAAAATATTCATCAATTCTAATTTCAAGTTCAAGTAGCAACTAAGAAAACTATAAATTTATTATTATTAACTTTGATCTAATATATCCTGCCTACCTTTAACATTTGTGATTATTTTTGCTGCTAAGAGACTTGTGGCAAGTTAAATATTTGAAGTTTATCTTTTACCTTGTTGCTTGTTGGTTAGTTTTCGCCCCAAAAACTTGTTCAAATAAAAAAAAAAAACAATCTTGTGTATATATATCTAAATACATTTCCCAACCAATTCCCTACCGCTGTTTTTTCCCATGTTCATCCAAGACACACACGAGTGCTGTGACAAAGTATATTCTAGTCAGAAGTTTTGCAAGTTTTTGGGTTCCATAATCAAGGGTCTTTGGGAGTTGGAGGAGTGGGGAAGGGAAATGGGAAAGCTGGGAAAACTGGGAAACAGAGTTGCCTTTTACTTTTGGCCACTTTCGAATCAGTTGACGCCCACGAGCTAAACTTTTGCTGCCGTTTCAGCTGCAGCCACGATTAAATATATATGTAAATCAAGCAGCAGCATCAGCAGCAACAACAACAACAATTGTCGTTGGCAACTTGTGAAAATCAAATTAAGCAGCAACACATCTTCGGGGTGGAAAAGCCAAGTTCTTCTGAGAGTGTGGGCGCCTTGCTACACTGCGACAAATGCAGGCAGAGAGTCAACAATGTCACCGTTTGGGCTGTGTGCCAAACATTTGGATAACTTGAAGGGAAATTGCAAAGAGGAAAGGAATCCAAAGTGGGAGGGGTGTATGGAGAAAAGGGCAACTGTGTAAACACAAGAGAGAAACTGACGGAAATTTTCCTGCATCCAGGGAAAACCATTCCACTGCACCGCCACCGCCGCCCACTCCTACTTGCACTGATTTCACTCGAAAAGGCTTAAGTTAAAGGGGTCGCTGGGGGAAGGGATAGGGGATAGGGGATAGATAGGAAAATGGGTGGGAAATGGAAAATGGGAAATGGGAACTGGGAAATGCTGGCAACAGAGCAAAGAGCCATAGCTGAGGATAGTCCAAGTTGGCATACGAAATTGAATTGAAGTGCGCTTCAGTTTGTGTTGCCAGGCAGAAGGAAGTAGTTAAGTGAACTCAGGGGAAAAGTTTTTCGTGCAAAGAGGAAAATAATAACGAGAAAGCGACGCGGGGGGTGGGGGGTGGTGGAGAGAGGTGAAGAAAACTTGGAAGACCCAGCATCGACCACTTGGATGCCCCGGATGGCAGGGAAAAACACTTAAAACTAGTACTAAATATATATATCTGTATAAAGCTTTTCTTTCCAGCTCGGCAATTAAATTCTTGCAGCTTAAAACTGGAAATTAAAAGTTGAAAATATTTTATGGCAAGTCCAGGGTATTATTGTGGCCCAACAACTATTATTCTTTGGGGAAAAGTTTACTGCTTGCAATTTTTGCCACCCACTCAATTTGCCGTTTCTTTCAGATTCAGCTGTTTCCAAAAGTTTTCTGCTATTGGCAATAATATGCCTCAATTGTCAAAACAAAAAATAAGCTTATTACAATATGAAGAAAAGATATTTAAATGATTTGAAGAAGACTGGTATCCAAATAGTTTAGGAATATATAACCTACTTCATTGAACTCAACTCTCTTTAGAAATCATCCATCAGATACTCAACAAACATACAAAACAATTCACAGAATTGCCAAAAATGTTGCCAAGAAACTTAAACCCAAAGTTAAGGCAATTCCAGGAAGGAATCTATACACAATGGAATACAAATATACCCCAAAATAATAAATGAAGAAAACTTTTGCTTTTAAAATGTCAACGCAAGGTCAGTTTTGTGTTTGCGCGTTACGCATCTTATACATGGATTCCGGTACCCTCTTTATATTCCTTCTCGAAAATCCTCTGGGTATCTGAGTATTCCGAGTCAAACAAATTGTGCTGGCATTGATAAATGTTTGGCTTGTCAAAAGTTTGCTTGCTTCCTTGAGAAACTTGCCTCATTTTGAGAATGATGATGATGATGCTGCTTCCTTCCGAGAACAACATCACGTCACATTGCCATGGAAAGCAGATAGATACATATACACATATAGATAGATAGATAGATAAAAGAAACTACAAATGTTTTTTGGCTTCGATGGGGCGGTGCCACGCCCATTAAAGACCGCCCCCGCAGACAAGTGTCAAGTGTGGTATGCAAATGTGCCACAGGCGGAACAATGCTCGGAATTTCGAACTGAGGAAGCTACTAAAACACACAGAGAGACAGAGAGCAAACACAGCACAGATTTTCATGTGGTTTTAATTTATTGTTCAAGTTTGCCTGCCTCGTCGCACTTTTTGTCTTTAGCCAAAAAAAACCAAACAATCGGATGGCAGAACAAATGTATAAATACATTTTTTATCAGAAGGCATCAGATGGCAAAATAGATTTAAATTTAAATAAATTAAAAGGCCAACGGACAACACAAAATGCGAAACAATTTCTCGCCGCATTTTGAAGTAATAAAATTATAATTTTATTTAAAAATATATATATCTCTCAGCGGCGCTCGGCCTCGAAATGCAATAAGTCAAAAAAAATATATATATCTATATGGACACGTATGTACGGTTTATATATATATAAACTTATTCAATATGCATATCGGTGTGTAAACAATAGATCCATCTCTCTATAGTATATATGTGGCTATGATAAATTCAACAAAACAGAAAACATTTATTGCCTCGAAGCGCCTAGCTGAATATTTATTTGACTGAGCAAAAGGCAACAACAATAATAATGAGAAATGAAAACAGAAATATTACGCATACGCCGCATTGAACATGTTAGCAAATGAGAAATACCCTGCACAGAAAACTCAAGTACTTTGTTGAGGTTTATCAGCTGATACAGATTTTATGTTTTACTAATTAAAAGAATTCAAGTAAATTTATGTTTCCAAAAAAAAATAAACATAAACTTTTAAAGTAAGCTTAATTTTTCCCTAAATTTGCTTGTTTTTAAACAGATTATGTCTTACATTTTATTTGTAAAAATTTTAATATTTAAACAGAAACATTTTCCTCTCCAATTTAAACTTAAATTCCTGAAGAAAAATGTTGTCTGTTAGGGTAACCCCTTCAATCTTTCGCTCAAAAACTATCTAAAATTTATGGTAATTTTAGAAATTGTTCATCTTAGCGGCTGTCGACATACATAGCTCAGTATTGGGTGGCCATTAATTATATAGGCGAGTGGTGCTATGCTCTTAGCCACAAAGTTAAATCGATTTTCAAGTGCTTCGAGAATCTCTTGAGAATTCGCCTCGTTCCATAATAAAACAAATTAACTTGTTTGTTTATTAATTAAAAGTGTGTTTGTGCTTTGAGGGTGGGGCCGCCACGCCGCCTCGCTTTGACTTGGTCCGACACTCAAACATTTCCATTGAAATTACTTGCTGTCTGTGTTTTTTTTTTTAACGATTTTTTTCCGTTGAAGTTTTGTATATTTTGTTTTCGTTTTTCTGCTTTTATTTTGACTTTGCCTTTATTTTTGGTTGGGCACACATTTCTCACACGTAATTCTGACAGTTTTATCCGACTCTCTGCGCCTGTGTGTACGTGCATATGTCGGGGTTTGTTTCTTATTTTGGAGTGTATTTCATTTTCGTATGCCAAATGTGCGAACTGTCATAAATTTTATGGTAAAAAAAAGAGAGAAAAAAGGAAAAGAAGAAAGAAAGCACAGGCAGAGCGTGCGCTTGGGGTTGAGTTCCCTCCCCTCAAATTTTGTATTCAGTTTATTTTTCTTTTATTTGAATTTTTACGACTTTTGCTTTGAGAGATCAACACGAATTATTTGCGTATGCCAATGGTGTCAGAACTTTATGTTGGCCAAGTAAAACAGTCAGCAGTTAGAGGTTGTTTTTATTGGCCACAGCGAGAAGGCAAGTAAGGAACCGCTTTTGATTTACAAATCGGAAAATCTTTATAAATTAATCTCGGTATTTAAATTACTGACCCAAAAAAGGATGCTTATTTATTGCAGATCCTTGAGATAATTCTCGACTATTTCATAATTAAAATTCTCTTTAAAACATCTTAAACTATCTCTCTCAAAATATTTCAAATAATTTTATGACAAGCAAGCAAAACTTTTGTTGCACAGAATTTTATTACAAATTCTTTGAAATGGAAAATGACCGCACATAGGAAAAAAAATAAATAAAAGAAAATGGGAAAAACATTTTCCGTATATTTTATTTTTATTTACGGTTTCGGTTTTTGCAGAGTTTTGCGGTTCTGTTTGTGTATCCAGCCCAGCCATGTGTCGATGTGGGCGTGTGGGTGGTTGTGTGTGTGCGAGTTGTGGTTTTCAAAGTTTTATTTTTTTGACTGAGGGGGGGAGGGGGGAGGGAAATACTACGCATATATAGTACGTATATCTGTGTGTGGCTTTGTTAGTTTGCTTTCATTAATGCAAAACATAAACCAGAGACAAGTGGCAACAGATTGCACACTCTCTGGATACCTTCTCCTAAATTCCAGATAATTTGATTTAAAAGACCCGATATCAACTGGTTTGTTAGTCCTGCATGCTCTTCTCTTGTTCAGGGGTAATGGGTAACGATTCGAAATTGCAGAAAAAACATAGAAAAGTTTCCCTCGGCACTTTTGTGGTGTCAAAAAAGGGTCAAAACAAAGCCACAGAATTTAGTTTTAGTATATTATCAAGTTACATAAGCAGCCATGAATGCACAGAGAGGAAATTCTAGCTAAGAATATTAGAATTCTGAAAATCGGTTTGACAATCGGTTTATAAACAAGCAAGTTATATGACAATAAATTTATAAGCTTCTATATCCTTCTTCCTCACTCATATTAGAGGGTTAGTCAAGTTAAAAACCTTGGTTTTCAACTTGGGAGTTTTAAAATTAAGCTGTTTTTCTAAGTAAGCGAAATGTTGTCATCATAACGTATATTTTTAATGAACGCCTTGCATTTATCTTGAAAATTAATATTTAAAAACTTGGTTATTGGGTATTTTACAGTCGAGCCTACTCGAAAGTAGCTTTCTTTTCTTGGTTTTAAAGAACAAAATCTTCAGATAACTTGATAGACATTCAAAAAATGAAAATACCTGTAGAAATCATATTTTAATTAAGTTATAATATTTTATTCTTTCTGTGTAAATACAGATATGTGTGTATATGCCCCACACACTCACAAAATAATTATGCATATTAGTTGGTGTACAATTTTTGCCATTTTAGTTTCTCTGCCCTGCTCCGTTCGGTCTCAAACCCCGCCAAGTTTTGCGAGCGAAAATAATTTTAATTGCAAAAGTTTTTTAATTAAAAATAGCCCCCCGCAGCAGCAACAGGAGGAAGGAGGCAGCAATAACTGCCATCCAGCGTGAAAAAGTGAACTTACTCAAACTTCATTTGCTGTTTTCGCATCTCTTTTCAGTCTAATTGGCACTCACCTGCAAATAAAAATGGAAAGAGAATAGACATTAAAATAAATTCAACAGTAGAAACAGATTTTAAATTGTTTGTTCGTTCGTATATCCTATAAATGCGCAATTTAAAACAATAAAATTCAATTTAAAGTCACAAAATATGCAGCGAGAAAAAAAAAAGTAAAGGGAGCTGAGTGGGGAGGTGGGTGAGCGGGGAACCTGAACCACATCGCAACCACAGACACACAGTACACACATTCACGCAGAGGCAATTAATGTGACGCATAAATAATTTATTGACATTCGCAATGACAATTGAATGGGTGAGTTAGGCCAGCGAAGAGAGAGGGAGTGGGAGAGAGAGGAGGGTAATGGTGGTGGGGAGAGGCAGTGCCAGCGGCAACATCATGGATTATGCGACAAATGTGCAAAGCCAACAACAAGCCCATGATTGGCAACACAATTGCAAATCTGTCAAGAGACACATAGTAGAAGCAGATAGCCCAAAGAGCTGCTGCAATGCAACTTAATCTGCCACAAACCAAAAAAAAAAAAGAGGAGAAAAAACTACAATTTCTTCCACACAAAAGTCCATAAAAAAAAGAATCAGATTTAGTAGCTAGTAAAAATGGTTTTATGAAACTGGTTTTTGTCAGGCTTCTGGTCTTGACTAGGGTTTAGAACCCAAGATACAAAGTTAATAGAGGGATAGATAGCTTCTTAAACTAGAGATGTTAATTCACTTTAAATCTAATATATTTATTTTATTAAAATAATTTTTATTAGTAATATTTCCCCTGAAAAAATACTTGTACTAATCTTTCCCAATTACTTTGTTTTTATTTGTCAGAGCTTAAACCTTGTGGCAACTTTCTAATCACACACTTCCACGTCACCCAAAGGCCCAGAACAACTAACTGTTTCTGCCTCTTCTGTTGGCCATCAATCACAGAGGAATGGCCAGTCATGTTTTTGGACCCATGGTAGCAACCGCAACCAACAACGACGACGACGACGACGATGGCGAAGATTAGTGGAGGCACAACAGTCTCGAATAACTTAATTAAATGGAACCCCGTTTGGCGCCTTCCCACTCAACTGGCGAACGGAGTATCCCCCCTCACCCCCTTAGGGAGGGATTGCCCCTCTCAAGTAGCTTCAATTAGCCGACTGAAAGCGGCGACAATGTCATTTACGAGACCTCTCGAGATTGACTTTTAATGACCGGAAATAAAATAAGAACGAGGAGGAGCCACAGAAGCGGCAGCACAAAAACAAAAAAAAACTAAAAATATTTAAGAGTTGAACAAACCAAAAGAGAGACGGCGAAAAAATAATAAAACTTGCGGTTTTTCCCTGCCATTGTCAGTGAGGGGGAAAGCGGAGGCTCCAGCAGCAGCAGCAGAGGCAGTCGAATGAAAAATGTTTCAAACTGCCGCCCATTTGCCTGTCCCCGGCTGTGGGCCCTCCAAGCTCTGCCCCCTCCGGAGTCCAAAGACCCACTCCCCACATCGTGATGAGGCTCCGGCTGATGACGATGGCAGCGAAAGGCACAGCAAAAGAGCCGCAACACAGGCCGCTGTCGTCGTTCAGAATTGGAGTTGGAGAGGGAGGTGGAGAGGGAGTTGGGGCCCAAGTTGGAGTTGGAGAGGGAGTTGGGAAGGGAGTTGGAGTTGGAGTTGGAGACGGAGTCTCGAAGTTGTGGCTAAACTAAGAGCTGGAGTCTGAGTTGGAGTCAAGACGAGACGAGCGACTCTGAGTTGAGTTGGGTTGGGCTTCATCGACTTGATATAACAATAAAAAAAAAAAAACACAACATGAAAATTTCTGGCAGAACGTTCGCTCTAAAAACAAATAACGAAGTGGGAAATACTCTCTTTTCTAAATATAAGTTTACAAAGTAGAATTTTCCACCTTAAAATATTAAAAGTAACTTTAATAAAAAGTTTTGTATTGTAAAAACTAATTTCCTTCTTGGAAAATTTACTAAAAACATCTCTTGTTAATTTATTACCTCTTCAATAAACAAAAAAACCTTATAACCTCACACTATAACCCTATAATTTGCATACAAAATGAAACCTAATCAAGGCTGGTAAACACCTTAAATAAATATATACTATAATTGTAAAAGGTAAACATTGTTTACTAATTAAGTCTCAATTTGTATAATTATAACTCATTAGTTACTAAACTCTTACAATGTAAAGGCCAAATATACAAACAATGGGGTAAACAAACAATTAACTTAACAAGCTGTTTGTTAAATTGTAAACAAAATATAAACAGAAATATATTACTTATTTTTATTATTAACAGCAATATATCAATATATTACCTATTTTTCATATATTACTCATTTTTCTAGGATTTCACAGAGATTATGTGTATAATAACTATAAATACAGTTATTATTTACAACAATTTATAAGCTCAGTGTTATAATTCGGACTGTTTTAATAGTTATTATAGTTTAATATACTAAAAAAAACCTCTCCTATAAATTCCAGGGTGTTTATCATGCTATTCCTCCACCACAACAAAAATTAAAAAGTTTCCACAGATTTCAACGTTTTGTTGTTCTACACTTTTTTTATTTATATTTTTTACTCGCTTCCCCCCCGAGGCAAAAAGACCGAACCGAGGAGAGATTCATCTTCTTTCGCTGGCTGGCATTCGCCGCCGCTCATTGAATTGATGAGTTTCGCCTCAAATGAGTTCAAAAGGTTAATAAACGTGCCTTGGCTTCGGTTCGCTTTGGTTCATTTGAATAGCTTCAAATAAAGCAATTTATCTAATTGTTTGCATTTGACAACGGCCACGCCCCGATTGCGCCCCGTAAAAATACCCCCAATGAAAATAAAAGAAAATACGTAGCTCCTGCCTCGTACCTCGTATATTTTTTTGGCCCGGTAAATTATGCCAACGAATGCAAATTGTAGCTGACAATAATTGTGGGCGGCACAGTTCAATTGTTGTTGTTTGCCGCCGCCGTCGTCGTTGCTGCTAAATTGAGCAACACCAAGTGCCAAAAAATAAACCCAAAAACTGCTGCCAGCACTTTGGCAATTTAATTATAGAGCGCAGCAGCCACTTGAAACGGGGTCCCCCCCCCCCAGAGAGGGAAATATATAAAGAAAACCCCCGAAAGCCCCGAAATCCCCCCTTCTATACTCTTACAGAAATATACATAGTTGCTCCCTAAAGCCGATTTGGCAATTGGAAGCCACTCGAGAGCCCCAAGTCCGAGTCTGAAGTGAGGTCAAACCTTTATTTTTTTTGGCGAATTATTTGTTTGGCACCACTTGGGGTTTATGGGCTAGTTGGTTTTTATTGGGTTTCTCTCTAGTATTAAATGTAGGAAATTTATTTAAATAATAGTTAGTATATATATTTGTGATATATTTTGTATATAATGAGGAGTACTTCCTAAAGTAACCCTAGGAATTGTATTTGCTTTCTCTTACTCAACCAAGACACAATTTGTGTGAATTAAATCCAACTAACTATACTTTAAATTATTTAAAAAAGATCATTATAAACTAACATTTTTTGTTTAGTTTTCATATTCAACATAAAATAACTAAATTATAGAGTTTATTTTACTTTCTCTACCCCTCTTATAAAGCTCCGACTACACAGACCCTACATTTTGGCACAACCGCAAAATGTTTCTTCGCCAGGTGGGAGAAACGCTCTATGAATAGAATAAAGCTGAAAATTGCAAAGAGTGAACCACAAGGGGGGAGGAATCGCGTGGGGCAAAACAGCGGAATAGTGCGGTTGGTTGGCTTTGTTAATTTATGCAAATTGCACGGTGACCAAATGTCTGGGGAGTGAACAAAGTGCCCGTCATTAAGTAGTCTAAGCAGCGAGCGCAACAACTCATATTATTGATTAAGTGCCGCCATTATTCGCTGCAATTAAAATAATTAATTAAATACGGGCATGCTATAAAGCTATAGTGCCATAGTGTTATAGTGAGCTCCGAGGGGGGGCGTATTCCGGCGCCACTTAATAACGTCTTAGAGATCAGCTTATAGTTCAGTTCTGTACTGGGTTCAGTCGACAAGTTGAGTGTGGAAAAATCAATTTGCATATGCAAATTGGTTGCTATAACAATAGCCAGTTGCCTTTTGCCTCTACCCTGTGAAGTGTTAATAAATATATATATATATATATATATACGTACATATATCACTGTTTGTACTTGTATGGAAAAATAACTAAAAAGAAACAGTAGACAAACAAGCAAAACAAACAAACCCAAAAAAGTCCACTTTATGACACAATCGATTTGTTTGCTGCCCAAAAATAAAATAAAATATAAAAGCGATTGTGTCGCTGCGTTTTTCCTGCCTGATTTATGCACTCCGACATCACTCATACGCCATGTTGTGCGCTGTTTGCCACCGCTTGAAATTAATTATGCAAATAATACGTTTTTCCCCTTTTATTTATGCACAATATTGGCTAGACTTTTAGCTGGTTATGCATGCATGGCGGCCAAGCAAATTGAATTTGTCCGCGCGGCTCCAATGGATATTCGATTGGCATTTTACAATACCTCTTCCCCCTTTATTCCCCTTTATTTTTGGCGAATTTTTAAATTGCATTTAACAGAGATATGATTTATGCACAGTTTATGGAACGCTGCACAGCTTAAATATACATTTTCTGGTTATAAATAAAACATTTTACATATATTTTAATGCCATATGCTTGTCTGAATTTCAAGAGTTTAAATGGAATAAAAAATCTTTTCCGCTTTTCTGAGGCCCGAAAAAACAAAATTTTAATGCGATTTACATATGCATTTTATATATCATTTTTTTAGAGCTTTATTAGCACTCAACTGCAATTGGTTATCATAATGGCATTACCATAAACATAATTCAAATAATAAAATGCAATTAGAAAATAATTAAAGATGGCTAATCAATTTGTTTTGAAATTATTTTGTAATAGGCTTAAATAAATTTATTTTCATAATTAATATTGGACCCAACAATGGTGTAAAACGGCCTTTTTCTGTTCATTATTCTGTGGCGAAAAGTGAGCAAAGCTAAGCGAGGGGAGGGTAGGGGGAATAACAACAAATAAACGACATGTATGCCATTTGAAGCGCAGTGAACTCGTTTCCCCCAAACAGAAAACAAAACAATATACGAGCAAAAAGTAATTTTTTTCCTTAGGTTTTTTCGTTTTTTATTTCGTGTGCGGTTTTTAATGTGCCACACGTCTGCCACTGCTGGCCCCCCCTTTGAAAACCGCCTCCCCTTTGATGGTCCAACGCCTCTCTGAGCTTCTTCTGTTTCCAATCACACTTTTAAAAATATTTTATTTAATCTATACTTACAAAAATTTAAACTTAAAGAGTTGTTTGTGAACAAAGCATTTCTGGATCATAGTTCATATTTATTTTAAATAAAATTTTGCGGTGCCAAAAAACCTTAAATCGCTATTAAGGTAATTTCCTCAGACTCCACAGTATGTAAAATATTAATCAGTGAGATTTTTAGAGTTCGAAAATAACGTCTGTTTGTAATAACCATTTTTTTTTTTTTTCATATATAAAATAAAGATATTTTATTTCCTACTTTACTTCTTCCTAAAATAATATAATTCCAGCATATTAAAATATTTTTTTACTTTACTTCTTTTTCAAATAATATAAGTTCAGCCATTTTAGTCTTGGCTCCCCTAAGCCTTCTATATTTCAACCTATTTAAGCTTAAAAAAATCTTAAATCACTATAAAAATATATATATTCCTTCTATACTTTTTATTTTATTTAATTTACTTTATACAATTTACTGTATTTAATTTATTTTATACTTTTTATTTAATTTTATTCATTTTCCATTTCCATTTCTCTCTGTGCGCCTTTGCGGGTGGTCTTTGTCATACGCTCAAAAATATTCCGTTCCGCCCTTCCACAGATCTCACCCCCACAACCTCACACCCCCACACCCCCTTCACCTTATTTTTATTCAGTGTATAGTACGTGTGTGTGTGTGTTTGCTCTTGTTAACTTGTTCGCTTGTCGTTTCATACGCTTCGTTCGGTTTGGTTTTTGGCTTGCTTTTGCTTTTAGCTTGCTTTTGCCTTTGCCTTTGCTTTGGTTTAGTTTCGTTTCATGACGTGCTTTCATGTCACTAAATTTGATTTTGTGTCGCAGACAACACGGCAGCCGCAGAGGGGCAACAACAAAATTATGGCCATTAAATTGGCTTTTTTGTCTCGATACACTCCCCAGACCCAATCCCACACCCCCGCATGAAACCACACAACAGACACACAGCACCACAGTGTGTGTGTATCTTGCTCATTCATTTATTATTGATATTAGCCACGCATTCATTATAAATGACAAATTTTCCATTTACTTTTCGTGCCGCTCTTTGGACAGTTTAATTTCAATTTCCCCGCTCCAACAATCACCTCTCTCTCTCCCTTGTTTATTAGCCACACATTTGCTACACTTTTTTCCGTATCTCTTGTACTTTTTTTTTTGTGTTTTATTTTTTTGTAATTTCACACTCGAGTGCCTTAAATGCTTAATAATATGTCACATCGTGGCGAAAGGCTTTTCGGGGGGGCTTTATGAATTCGGCGCCACAGCGTCACACGCTCGACTGCCCGACATTTTGTAGTAGAGTGTGACTTAATTGAAATATCTGGGACTGAGAACTGGGGAGAATATATATGTACATATAGCGAGGTAATTGACAAATTTGGGTTAGCTGGGAGGGGAGGGAAACCCTTTCAAGTGAATTTTGTGTATTTGTTTCAATAAAACTCTTGGCTTTGCCGTGATATCTTTTTTTCTAGGGAATAATATGTATATTGGGTTGCCTTGATTACCTCATCTTATCTTTCACACCCAAAAAAGTGTCGCACAAATAATGAATTCACACCTAGACAAATTTGTTAAACAAACAAAGAAATAGAAATAGCCAACAATGTCTTGGAATACTATTTATTGTGACAGATGTTTCGTAGGAAAGAGCTCTAAATAATTAGATTCATCTTTATAAAAGCAAATAATTGAAAAGAAAACTAACAGAAAACTAAATAAAGTAAATAAAATAAGGTAAGTATAGTATTTTTTAAGTGTCCAGATATAACCTGTATATTTGATCAAGAATTTCTTGTCAGATATTATATAAATCCTAGCTAATAATCCCATAACAACTCCTATACCTTTAGATATTTTATAAACTATTAAACTCTTAGATATAGGGGCACCTTGAATCCCAATAAATAAATTCAAATTACTTTTATGGGATATCCAATAACTCGTTTACACATATTTTCCGCTTCACTCAACATCAATTTTCTATCCTCCATCTTTTTGATTAAAGCGTCAATAAGGAAAACTATTCCGATAATCTACAGCGCCCTGATATGAAAAATAAAACCACTTGAGCTCAACCAAGTCCGGGGTCTGGGCTGTGTGCTGTGTGTCCGTGTGGACATTGTGCGTCACGTTGTCCACGCAATTGCCACCACCGAAGCGAACTGATCCGAACTCGACCCAAGCCACCACCACCACCAGCCATCATGGGCACTTCACTGCCTCCTCCTCCTCCTCCTCCTCCTTCTACCATGTTACTTCCCCCCCATGCCTCATCCCTCATCTCTCATCCAGCGGTAGCCAGCGGCAGACAGAGGGCGACCTTTTATGGCATTGGGATATGGACCCCTGCGGTCGTTTGCATTGCAAAGCGTGCAGTGCGAGGGGAAAATATAGAGTGCTTACTGCAGGGGCTGCAGGGAGACGGGATAAGGGCACTGGGAGAAATATGATAGAATAAATTTTAAAGACAAAATATGTAAACAAAATATATTCTTTTTCATTTTTTAATATTTTAAGAGCTAACAATGATTACCCAAAATGTGGAAAAAATGTATAGTTTAATTTAAAACAAATATATATATTTATGATTTCATTTGAAAATAAAATTTATATAGCCTTATGTAAAAAAAATATATGTTTAGTTTGATTTGAACAAAAAATATATTGTTTATTTGAAAAAAATTTATAGTTTCATTTGGGAAAAAAATGTTATTGAAAAAAATTGTTTTGTTAGAAAAAAAAACTGTTTTGTTTGAAAAATAATTGTTTTGATAGAAGAAAAATATATTTAGTTGTATTAGAAAAAAAGTTTAATTTGAAAAAAGTTGAAAAATAAATATTTTCTATACCAAATTACATTAATTTAAAATATGATAGAGTTCAATTCATATTTAAGATATTTAAAGGAAATAAAATTCATATTTAGCACTTTCCAGTTTAAAAGATTCTATTTTTTTAATTTCTTAAAAATTATTTAAACAAAAAAGTTATAGTTAGTTATTTTTTTCAGTGCCACATTGGTTGGTGGGGGGTTTTAGCAGCCGTGGCAGGGGCTAACATGATTTGCACGCTTCGTTGCTTCGGTTGCATTTAACATGCCTGCGGATCGAAGGGGGAGAGAGACTCCAGGAGGGGTGGCGGACAAAGGACAGGAGGACAGCAGCGGCAGAGACATGGGGAGTGGAACAGCAAGAGCGGGGTGGGGGAACGCAACAGAAGGTGAACTGATGGCGTGTGGTTTTTGCCGCCGCTGCGGTTTCAATTCAAGTGACCGACCCCGTCCCCGTCCCGTCCCGTTCCTTCCCTGCCAGCGGTGCGAGCCACCGCATTTGGTTACAATTTGGTTTCCAAGCCGCGCGGCGCCGCAAAACGCGTTCCATTCTGACTGCCATTCGGCATCGTTTTTCAGTTTTTCAGCTTTTCGGTTTTTCGATTTTCAGTTTTCAGTGCCTCAGTGGCTCAGTGTTCAGTTTTCAGTGTTTTTCGTTTTCAGCTTTCAGCTTTCGTGCTGTGCATGTTGCAGCTCCATAAAGTGCACACAAGCTGCAGCAACTGGCCGAAAGCTAGTCGTAAACTCAATATGGAAATAAATTATGACACTAATGCCACAAACGAACGAGACAAGATCGAATTTCCCCCTGACCCCCGCCGCTCTGCTCGCTTTTCCTCTCCGCTCGCTGTGTGTGTGTGTTGTCGTGTTGTGCCGTATAAATTATTTAGCGGCGCCTAATGGCAATTAGTTGCAAGTGACACGCGGCAAATCAACGAAAATATGGGCAAGCAGCACAATGCGAGGGAGCTTGGGAATTATTGGGGGAGTGAAATCATCGCTTAGTCTGGAGAGAGTTATGCGTCATAAATAATGCCTTTAGGGGAATGGGGGGAAATTTAGACATATGAAAAAGAGTGGTTGCCTCTGGAATTTATTAAACAAAATTTAACTGATATAAAGTAATGTATAATTTCAGGAATTTGTTTACAATGTAGAAGGAAGTTTGCGGGTTTTGCTCGAAGAGGAATTATTCAGAAGCCAATGGTGGTTTTCAATCCTTTAAAAATGTGTCTAAAAAAATCCAATGCTATTTTTAAAGAATCAAGTTCAGTATAAACATAATATTTTAAGACTTAGCCTCATTTCTAAATCTTTTTTAAAGTTTCTAAAATGACTAATAATTCCTGTAACACCTCTAAAAATATCTCCCTTATTTTTATATTTAATTCAAACATTTGTATTCAATTTATATACACTTTAATTTTAAACCCTCAAAGATATTAGTTGTATTAACTGAAATAAAAAATATATCAAGCTGAAGATAATATACCAATAAAAAACAGACCAAAAAACAGAGTCATCTATAATAATGCTTACTAATTATTTGGGTTATTATTTGTTACAAACTTTCCCAAGAAGAACGGTTAAAAACGTGGCAAATAGATAGAGCTTGGAACATTATTATTTTGTGTGTGTGTTTGGGGTTTCCGTAAAAATCACTCAATTAAATAAACACGACCGCGTTCGATATAATCTATCAAAAGAAAAGGAAGCACTCAGCGCACCTAATGCCCCTTAATACGCTCAACTTCCTTTCTCAGAGGTGATTTTTTGCCTATTCTATTTTCGATTTTTCGGGGGAAGGTGGTGCTGTTTTGGCATATGTGCAACCCAAAGTCTTGAGGCAAATTTGGGGCGTGGCATTTGGGGGGGCTGCGTGTCGTAAATGTTTCATTTGGTATGCACATAAATTATAAACCAAACACACACACACTTGCACACTCCATCCCTCTGTGCCTCCTTCACCGACTTGACTACAAACCTAGTTTGCTCTCTCAAAGACAGCTGTAAAAATTTATCGATAAATGTTTAATAGCTCAACACGCACATCGCCGGGCGAGAGCCAACGAATGCGCATAAATAAATAAATGGAAACATAAATAAATAAAGCGTTTTGGGGGCGGCGGCGGCGGCGGTGAAGAGTGTGGAAAGAACGTAAACCAAACACACACGATTCCAAGTCCAAGTAGATATTCTCCCTCCATCCCCCCGACACTCCGACACCCCGACCTTCCGCCCAAGCTCTCTATCTTGTATTTAATATGAGCAAACATGCGACGAGCGTGTAAATATTTACTAATGAACAATATTTACTTTGTTATTAA
Source organism: Drosophila seguyi (assembly GCA_008042675.1). Lineage (NCBI taxonomy): Eukaryota > Metazoa > Arthropoda > Insecta > Diptera > Drosophilidae > Drosophila > Drosophila seguyi. The sequence continues at coordinate 16,556 of VNJU01002100.1, forward strand.
AGTAGTCGAGCCAACGGATGGCTAAAGTGAGAGAGAGAGAGAGAAAGGGGAAGAGGAGGGACGGGCAGGGTATTTAGGGGGAAGTGAGGGGTATTTAGGGGGACGAAGAGGCTCATGCACTCAGGGAAAAGTGAGATATAGTGGGATATATCTTGAGGCGGCATAAGTCAGAACAAAAACAACTCCTTTCTAGCTAAATTTAGAGTCTATATCTTGTTATAATTCCCAAGTCTTAATTCTGGGTAAATGCAATATTTAATTGTAAATATTATACTTTTAAATCTTGTTATTTGCCACAGAATCTATCATTTTGTTAGTAAGATAAGGTATTTATAGTTTAATCTAAAAAACTTTTGGTTTTAAAAGATTTTGAGTTTATTTGAGTTTTAATTTAAATATGATTCAAGATTAAAGATCAGTCATTTATACATTAATTTATGTTATTGATATTATTAATTTATAGATATATATTATTTTAGTTATTTTTTAATAATTATTTATTTTTATACTTTATCTTTTACAACGCTCAATTTTTCCAAGTGCATCTCAGCTCTTGCGTGTTAATGGCTGTGTGAGAGAGGTGCCATGGAAAATACCTGCCCCCTGCTTCGTTCTCATCGCCCTCACACGACTCTTGATGTCGTGATTTGCGGCATGAACTCAAGTAGTTTTGGACAGACGAATGGGACGGACGTACTGTGAAGATGGTAGCTGCCACACGGCCATAAACAACTTGATTGCAGTGCCACGCCTGACCGGGCACTTCACTCGGCTCGCCTCGGCTCTCACCTGCCCCTCATCCAAGCCCAGAGTCCATTCCCTCAACCGTCTGTCCGCACGCCTGCCTGCCTGCTCCGTTCCGCTTCCACGTTCACACTTCACTTCAAAAACAAGAGAGAGAGAGCTTCAGGGGAGTAACGATAATTGCCCTGAAGGGCAAACCCAATAGTGACAAAAGTGGCATTACTTTTCAATTTGCAGCAAACACAGCGGCTGCCGCTACAACAGCATAATCAAAGCATGGCAATCGTTTAAAATTTATTTTAATTACAACCAAATCCAGTACGTCACCCTTGGCAGCAAAAAAAAAAAAGGAAAACGTAAAAAAAAAAAACACTGTTCAAAGAAGTAGCGTGCAAAAAGGGCGAGCATTCGGCTTTCCCCCAGCATTTTGCATTTAAAAAGTATCAAGAAGGGTACACGGGGAAACTACAGGGTACAACCAGGGTACAGGGAGCATGAATCATGCATTATATATACGTGAGTTCCCCCTTCGTAAACTCGCAAAAGTGTTGAGACAACAGCAACGGCCACGGCAAGGGATCGAACGGAGCAGCAAGGAGCGAAACTCGAAAGGGAGTTCGAAAATAAGAGGGAGAAGTGCCGCGGAGGTTTAAAAAACACTTGAAGAAATTGGGGAAATATTTGGGAAATATTATAGATTTTAAGAGGGATACTCCATAAAGACTGTACAAAGATTTTTTTCAATTTAATTTAATAAAGTGGTGAGGTTTTGTAAATCTAAATGAAGTACCACTGCCAACATAGTATTAACTTTGCTTGATTAAATGTCTGTCAAAAATGGCTGGGAATTATAAGGTTCTATTATTAAAATCAAGCATATAAATAACATCTAACGTATAATACAAGAAATTATACTTATTATTAGAAAATTTAAATTTCTGTGAAGATTCTTTATATCGAAATTAACTTTTCTTCCTTTATTAAAATATAACTAACTAATTCGGCAGGTTGGAAATTTAAGCTCCAATAATAATATGTTTAAAAATTTCACCCTATTTCATATCATACATTATTTAAAAATACTTTCTTTTTATAAACTGTGTATTTTTTTCAACGTTCTTTTTTTTTCAATTTTCGTATGTTTACTTTCTACCTCTTTTCCATCAGTGCATCCCGAGGCAGGGCAAGGCAAGACACTCTCTTCCCCTTCTCAGCTCGTCTGTATGCAAGACCTGTTTCATTATAATTATGACCCTCATCAAAAATATTTGACTCAAGCGGTTTGTTTCCCTCTCTTTTGGACGAAAGGACAGGCCCGGGAAGGACGGACTGGGCGACCCTTTTTTGCTTTCATAATTTCATTGAGGATAATTTGAAAATGTGCTACGCCAGGAACAGGGTCCCTTCTCCCTTCCAACCCTCCTCCTCCTCCTCCTCCTCTTCCTTCTCCATTTTCCCTTCCGGCAGGGGAAAATATCTTCTTTAGATTTTTATGGTGAAAAGCGATTACGCAGCAGCAGCAGCAGCAGCGACGGAAAAGTGCCAAAATAACGATTAACATTTGGGGAGCGGAAACGAGATGGCTAGAGCTTAAGGGTTGCTCTGTCTCTCCCCGTCGTACTCCATATAGAACCCTGATCCTTCAATGTATTCCCATTTTTTTTTCTGGGCTCGACTCTACGAGGGTTGCTGCTTGTCTGTCTGTCTTTCTGTCTGCGCATAAGTAATGAATGCGAAATGCCAGGCAAATTTGACTTTCCCCCTTGGGATATTTGCGCACGCTTTTGATTGACTGGATTTTTGGGATAAATGCAGGGCAAGCAGGGGTTGGGGGGGGAGGGTAATATGGCAATGGAATCCGAGAGGCAGAGGCAGCAGCTGCATATTAAAGGGACTAAGCAGCAAGGGTAGCCGGCGATGCGGTTACCATAATCAACAGCGCAAAAACAACAGATTTGTAACATTTCCTGGAATCAAAATACAAAAAATAAAGAGATTCACAGGAGGAGGAGTCGAGAAAACAAAACCTACTGAAAAGGGACTCTAAATGCGACGCGTGTTAGCCTTCATTCTTTGCACTACTGTGCAAATATGTATATATTATATATCTCCCCTGACTGGAAATTTGCAAATTAAATGATCCCATCGGACAGGGCAAAAGGAGCAGCAGACACAGAGCTGCCTGCAGCTCAAAAACTTGAGCCCGGCTTAGCCAAAAAGCCTAAAAATTGCAAGGCAGTCGAAATCTTCCATTGCTGCTTTTTTTTGTCAGTTTTGCAAATTTCTAAGCCCTAAGGCAAATATTCTGTGGCCTGGCCATGTTTCTTTAGCCATGTGTCAGCAAAATTTTGCTTAAAGGAAGAATATTTAGAGTTGTGGTTTGTTTTTTACCATTATAAAAAATCTATGAAGATTATTTAGATAGCAGAAAATATAGAAAATTAAGTTAAAAGTATAAAATTTATAATAATTTTATATAATTTTCTGGAGCAATTAAAAATATTTTAGAGATGTTTTTCGAAAGAGGATCCTGGTTATTTGATTTAATATAATTTTTAAGTTTTTTCTTTAACTAAAACCTTATTTCTTCCACTTAATTTACCTAACCAAAAAAACAGTATCGAATCATGTTTCCAGTTTTTCGCTTCCTGTACATTTTGTAGGGAAGTCCACACTTTGGCTGCCAAGGACTCTTTTCCTCTCATTACCTTATTTTTTTTTCGTCGAGTGTGCGAGTGTGTGTCTCCCTTTTGGCCTCTGCACACGTTCCACATTCACTTACAATATAAAAAGGGCCCCGACATGTGAACAACAATATTATCCAGTCCATCCCTCCGTGCCGTCACATCCCAATCCCAGTCCCAGGAACAAACCCAGACCCAGTCCCTGTCCCTTGCACTCCTTTGTTTTTGTTTCCTATAATAAACATGTGTGTGCGAGCGAGTTTCCCCCCCGGGTTACTTCGAGCGTGTAATGTATGCTTTTCATGTGTTTTTTTTTCTGTGCTCTGCTGTGCCATTGTTCAGCACAGAGTTTCGTTCTGCTTCCTTTTTCCTTTTTTTTTTTGTTGTATTTTTTCTGTCTTCCCAAGCAAATAGGGATCGTTTAGGAGAATCAACAGCAGAGCAGAGGAGACACCTAGACAGCGACAAACTGACGACGTGATGTCCTTGCCATGCAAAACATTTTGGCAACACAAATTGAAGTTACTCTCTTATGTTGGGCGGGAGGGGGAAAGAAAAACAGAATATTCTGTTAATTTTATGTAGCTTTTTTTTTGCCTCCAAGGAACTCCTCTGTGTTTGTCTCCTTCTCATGGGACTCTATAGAATTGAATGAATAAAGAGGGAGACAAACGACAGATATATTACGTGTTATGTTAATTGAAATATATATATGAGTTGTCTAAAAAAAATTAAAATAAAATAAGGGAAATATTACTTAACTAACAAGATTATTTTCATGTTAAAATTGTTCTCATAAGATATATTACAATGAATATCTAGTGGAAATCCTTCAAATATTACAATTATTTAGTAAGAATCCTTCAAAGTTTATTAGTTTTTCTCACAAGAAAAGAAAGAAAACTAGAAGAAACCAAGAACAGAAGGCGAATCCAGGTGCACTTAATGAGATTAAGCCACAGCCTGGCTACTGCCCAACTCCCACCCAAGAGCATTATGGCCAAAACCATCCCCTGAGTCACCTTTAGCCACTCTGGTAATTAACCAAGCAAGGTGTGCGGCGGACAAAAAATGTTGATTAATGTGTCGCTGGGATTAATTACAGATAATTGTTATAAATATCTCGGGCGAAAGGAGTCAAGCCAAGGACATTTCATTCCTTGTCCAACTAATTTACCTAAGGAAAGGCAGCGCAAAAAGGAAAAGCGAGTGGAAAATGTGCGCAGCTGTCGTTGGTAAAGGAAAAGCCACAATGGGGCAAAAGCAACAAATATGCTTAATAAGTAAACAAGGGGTGGGAAAAACAGGAGGGGAGATGAGCTGAGGCAGGACAAAGGGGCACATATAATTACATAGCTAACACCTTTTTGGCTGCAAGGGGCAAGGGAGGGTTTTGGGTTTGCCTAAATCCTGAAACTGCAATCAATTTCTAGAATCCCTCCCCCCTTACTCTCCAGGATTCCAGATCTCGTTTTCCCTTATTCCCTCATCCTTTGTTTTGCCCTTTCCGTACAAGAGGAATATTTAATACAAAATTATTTGGCCCGAAGCGGGGAAGGGGAAGCTAAAAGGAATACACAAAATGTACACAAGGAGCAAGGAGGATTGCCCGCAAGAGGGTTGTTGTTGTTGTTGCTCGATCGAATCCCCGGCGTCCCAAGGGTACACGGGCCATGTGTTTCCCTCACCCGGCTTTTGGCACATTAAATGCTAATTTTCATTTGATTGAGTGCACGGATGTTTTGTTGCAGAAACCAGTTTCCCTGGGATGCGATGCTCGGGCGAGCGGAAAGAAATCATGCTAAGTACCATGAAAATTAATTGATTTGCGGATTATTTCCTCGAGCGATGTGTGAAAAAGGGGGAAACAGTAGCCCAGCCAGCTGCCCCAGTCAAGCCACTCGAATGAAATATCGAAATCTGCTCGACTCTCAACTCAACTCACTTGACTTTTTGGCCCTTGTTCAAGTCCGGGTTCTCGGGTTGGTTATCGTTCTTGTTGTCGTTTTTTTTTTTTTTATTTTTTATTGTATATATATTTTTTGGGTTCCCTCCCAAGTGCCCGCAAAATCCTCAGACACAAAACGCACATGCATATCATTTGATATTGAATAAAGAAACGGCAGCGAGGAGAACATGAATAAATAAAATGCCAACAGTTCTCCACAAGGAATGTGCAAGGGAAAAGGGGAAGTACATTCTTGAGATAAAGGTGACAGCGTGATTGTTAAGGGAACTTTGTAAACTCTACTCTATATCAGGTTTTAAAATGTTTAAAAAGGTTTAGCAGGTATAAAAAGGTTTCTAAACCTTTAATTAAATTATTCAAATAAGCCTTTAATCAAATCAATTAAAAATCAAAATCACTGACACTCTTTAAACCCTATTTATCTTTCTCTCACACTTGACTGCATTCATTAACAATAATGATTGCCTTACTAATAGAGAAACTATGACAGTCATTTCAATAAGGTTTTGATATTTGTTTAAATTCAAGAAATATCATTGATTCACGATATTCCCTTCACGACTCACGCTCACATCTTTGGCAGAATACTGAATGCTGGGCCACAAGAGGGATCGGATGGCGGTGCCGAAGCAAATATGCTTCAAGCAAATGAAAATCAGAAACCAGCAATGGGATTGGGGACTGGCCATGGACAAGGAGAGCCTCGTCGTAGTCGTCGTCGTCGTCGTGAGGAAAAGCGGATTGGAGCTGCGGGAATTTCGATGACTTCGGGCTTCGTCATACAAAAGCAGGCACATTGCTTGGTACTTGGATATTCTTTAAATGTTTTATGAGCTTTATACGATTTTTATATTGAACAGTTTAGAGAAAGTGTTAAAAGAATTTTTAAAAATATTTAAATATTTATATATAGAGAGATTTCTTATAAAATATTTTTTATGAAGTATTAAAAATCTAAATCTAACATACTTTTTAGGTTACCAAAATTATAGTTTACAAATATTTTTACAATTTAAGAAACTCTTCTGCTCTACATTCTTAGCCCCGACTGTTGCCTTTCTGTGTTTGCTTGGCATGCAAATTGTGTGCTCTGCGCCGTTCTGGCTGGCCAAGCGATTACTGGGCCAAGAGGGGGTTACCGATGTGGGGCTTTTGGTGGCGGGATTAGGGGGCTTCGGGGTTGTAGCGCGTTTCCAGTTCAATGCACAAATACACGAGCTGGCAAAAAGGCAGCACAAAGTGTGGAGCACAAAAGGGGGGGTGAGGAAGGAGGGTGACAAGAACAACAACAACTAAAACAACAACACAACAAAAACAACAACAGCAGCAACAACAATAATGATGATGACGACGATGTTGGCAACGTCTTCAGTCGCTCACACAGATACTCACTTATGCAGACATACATGCACTGGTGGAAAATATGTGAAAATGTTCAATTAAATAAAAAAAAAAAAACTAGATAAAATATAATTTTTTTAATAATTTCCCTGTCCGGAATCTTATGGCACAATATGCACAGAAGGTAAGAAAAGTAAAATTTAAGCCAAATTAAGTCAGTAAAAACTTGAAAAACTTTAGTAAACTTCCACCCAAGAACATATTAATCAACAATTTAACTTTATAATATGTAATCATTTATAAAAAAAGGAAATAATATACTAATTAATTAGTATACATTGCTATTTTTCCCAGTGTTTTGTTGATGCATATCTAAAAGCATATTAAGAGTCTACAACAGCAACCCGTAAGTGTGTAAAATGATCAGCAAGTTGCCAGTTGCAAAATGCAACACGAGACCCAAAGGGGACGGCGGGTTTAGATTGGGGTTGGGGTTTCAGTTTTTGGGTTTTGTGGAGAAAGGGAGGGGCAGGGCGGAGAAGGCGTGGCAGTCAGTTTGTTGTGTGGTTAGGACAAAGCGCCGGCAACAGCTTAAGCATATTAGAGAGCGACAGAGAGAGTGGGGGGTAGGGCAACGTGCCAGGCAACATGCACACAAGTATTAAACATTTACAATGCGAACGAACAATGGCAAACAGGAGGGCCAGCCACCAAAGGGGAGGCACTGCAGGGACAGAGGGATATAGAGATATATCTATATATATAGACTTGTATAGTATGTGTGCTAGAGAGGAAGAGCCAGCAAGGACCAAGGAGCGGCTCACATAAAACCGATTGCGGTGAACTATGGCACGGAAAGCCAGGAGCTTCTCCTCTCTCTCTGTCTATCTCTGTGTCTCCTATAAACCCAGTCTTTAAGGGAAAATATTCCATAGAAAAATATGAGGTAAGGAAAAAAATAAACTAAAAGTTGATATAGGATAATTTTTCGAAAATAATATTATATGTTGATGTACTTCTATGGCATAAATAGTTTATAGAAAATATTCTTTCAAAATGCTGCGGAAAACGTAATGGAGAATTATAGCAATGTTATAAGAATCATTGTACCTAACTTATGCCTAATTTACAATGTAACTTCTTACAAATTTCCATAAAAATCCAAGAAAATATCACCGCACATTCAGCATTTTTCCAATTTCATATTGTTAAAAGTTCACGTACCGTGCCAAATCTGTGGCCACTTTCCATGAAATTTCGTTATAAATGGAAACCAATTCCTAACCTAGGGTTAGGTTCCCCCCATCCTAGGCACCAAGTAGCGGTCATATCACGTCCATTCACAGCTGACACATCAGACTGAGACTGAGGGGGGGAGTGAGATATATACATAAGTAGAGTGCGGGGCGGGGAAGGCGGCTCACCCACTCATGCATTCAATTCGAAATGCCTGAGGGCAATAATAAAACAATTCCACACACACACACTGACACTCTCGGCTCTTCTTGGAGACCCATTGTGTGCGGAATTGGTAACTGTTGGCTCTGGGATAACCATTTTGGTCTGTGCCAGAAATGAAATCTATTGTCTGCCAAAAAGTTAACGCACTTTATTGCTATTGTTCAGTGGCGGGGCCGGGGTTAGGGAAGCCAGCGGAGGGGCGGCTTTCGAGGTGGTTTACTCCATGCTCCACTCGAGTTCTACTCCAGTCATTTGTCAAGTGAGCTCTCGTTCTGCCAGTGCTCCTCTCATCTCTCTCGGTTGTCCCCCTTTAAGCCAACTTTGCGGCCAAACAGAGCAAGGCACATAAAAAAAAAAGAAATACAAAAAAAAACGATGAATTAAGCTTACCTTTCGCTAGGCGAAAATTGTATACTCTTAAAGGTGTAACCAACTTATTTAAAAAAAGTTTGGAAATCTTAAAATATAATTAATTTAAAAACTGTGTAAAGACAGTATACCAAATTTCCCTTGAAAACAATCATAATCCTCTGTTTTAGCCTATCTTTCTATTTTCATCTAATATAAATAATCACCCAATCGATGTGAATTTTTTACATCTTAAACATTATAATCATAACTAACATTGTGTAAAGTTTCAAAGTAATATCTTTTAAACTAAGCCCTTAAGTAAGAGGTAATACCAAGTGAACATACCTCTTAACTAGGGCATAAAGCCAAAACGAAACCAGAAAAAAAGAGAGCCAGCAAGAGGAGCTAACGAAGGAGAAGAAGCCAAAGAGACGAGGGCAGGGAGAAAAAAATGTTGGCAATACAATATTTTGCCATTATGTCGAACAATAACAAGTCGACATAAGTAGATGGCGGTGTGCCGGGGCAGGAGGCAGAGATACGAGAGACGAGATGGGGGAGAAGAGGAGAACGAGAAGAATGAGCAAAAGAAGAAGAAGCGAAGAGAAGAGCCAAGGCGAATAGCTGCCAATTTCAGGCTTAAGTGTTCTTTTCTGCCGCCGCCCGTTCGGTTCCCCGGATTCCCCCCCTCCAACTCCGGCCATCAGATAATGGGCTACAAGACATTGAGCCAAAGAGCAACGACGCATATGAAATTTAATACCACTTCACCTTTATTTTTTTTCCTCTTCTCGGCTTCTTTACTGCCTCCTTTTCTCTCCGGCATCCGGCGCTCCTTCAACCTTTTCCCCAACCTTCTTTTTTTATTCCTAATTTTTTTGGTCCTTTACTTCCTTGACCAGAGATTTAAGCGCTTTATTAAGCGTATTTAAGGGGAAATATAAAAATTTATTATTTACGAGTATCTATGAATTAAATATAAAAGAATTAATTTTTTCTTAGAATTCATTCAAAAAATTTATAAATCTTATGAACAATTTAAGCTACTTAAAGGTGGAAAATCTCTCCACTTCAAAGAAAATAATGCAAAATATTTATGAAATATTTCCCAATGGTGTTCAGCATAAAAAAAGCTTAAATAGTTTAAACGTTGAAAATGCCGTCTGTGGAAAATGCGGTCACTTCGCGGAAAAGCCCGGTACACAGGGGGCAAAATAATGAATTAACAAAAACAATTCGCATTTTATGCTCACGAAAATGAGGCAAGAATTAATAAAAGAACCACTCACACACACACACACAACCCAGCGAGAAAACAATTCGCATGAGCAAGCACAAACAATTTAAAAGAAAGAAAGAAAGAAAGGGGGGTTTTTAGATAGAACGTCAGGGAAGTTGGGATGTTGTTGGGATTGAAAAAGAAGCTCGACAAGAAAAAAGGCTGGAAAAAACATGAGGCAAGAGCCAGAGAACTTTTTGCACAGACCCCAAAGAACGTGGCATAAAATACAACAAAAAAAAATACCAACAAAAGCAGGGAAAAGCGCGCAGCAGGGAGGGAAAAACATTAATATTAAACAAAAAGTGGATGCAACATAGCGAGCGGACTGGCAAATGGGAAGCGAAATATAAACGACAAAGTTTCCACAGCCAGCGTACCGATTTTTCTGCTCCTCGTCGCCGTCGAAAGAGAGAAGTTGCTCCTTGTCGCGTTGCAAGTTTTATGGGGATCTGCCCAGCATAGCCCTTGCCTTGTCATGTCTCCCAGCAATCCTGCAAAGCACTCCACTGCCCAGAACCAGAACCAAAACCAGAACCAGATACGAAACGAAACTCAACTCAACTCAACTCAACTCCAGTGGCGGAGTTGGCTGAAAAACTTTGGCCAACAAAGCAAAAAACAAAGCAAAAAGAGTGTGAAGGGAAACATTTGTAAGACTCCTCTTCTGGCACAAAGTTTATAACATTTTAAATACGTATTTATGGTTTTATATACCCTTTTGCTTTGTATAGTTTTGAAGAACACATAAGATTAATAATTGTTTTGGGGCAGATCAATTAGGCTGTTCCTTTGTTTATATGATTTAGTCTCTGTTAAATGGTATTTATAAGGTTATTAATTTTATTTTTAAAATGTCATCGCTGGACTTAAACAAGTTTATACACACATCTTCTTTTATTATCGATTCATTCTCCTTATGCAAATGGACTTGCCCTCCTATACGCTGAGCATTTCGGATTAATTGAGCATCGGTAAAAAAGCGGAAACATTTTCAATGCCATTAAAAGTGCATTAAAAGCTAAACAAAAACTGTGAACAAACTGGATTCAAATAATTGGCGATTGCATGGTGATTAATTGCCGGCACATTCTCTCCACTTGACCAAAAAGAAAAATAAAAACTGGCCAACAAATTGTAATCCGATATGCCACAGAGAAAGAAATCGGATCGGATGGGATCGGTCCCCCCGTATCGGATCGTATCGAAACGAGGCGAATGAATCCAAGACAAGTTGCTTTTATATTGTTAACTGGTTTTCTTTTTGGCTTTGTGTTCGCGTTTGCGCGGCGAAAACTTCCACAAGGCATTTGAAAAATGTGCAATTGAAACTAATTCGGTTAAGTGTCGTGGCAGCGGTAACCAGGGGGAAGTGCAACTCAAACTGCAAGCATAAATTCGTGGCATGCTGTGAAACAAGTTGCAAGTTTAGCTAGTTGAGAGCTGCACGCACGCAGCATGCAACAAATTTCTCAGCGTTTTTATGGAGCTGCCGGCTGCCGGGTGGTGAGCAAACAGTTGCAACAGCCACAAAAAGAAAAAAAAAACCAAGAGAAGGAAAAAATTAACACCAAAGGAGTCAGCTGCACACACAAGTGGTAGTTTTCATTAAATTTAATCTCGTTTGCTTAAATATACACTGGTAAAGCCAGTAAAAACAAGGGAAAATGAAATACAAAAATCGAATATAATTATTTATAAATTCATTAACAATCTTGTACTTCCTTTTAGAAATTTATATAAATTTTTTTAGTCAATATTTATATCTTTTTTAATTTATATCTTTAAAGACCCCCCCAAAACATTTTAGATCCCAGTGCAACTTTTCGATAGCAGCTGCAGCAGCTCCCATTTGTGGCAGCAATTTGCCGTTTCTTGTAAGTGGCAGCCTGTAAATTTATTAGTGCGAAGTGACTTAGACACAGAATTGTATGTGTTTAATTTGCTTTCACACAACAATAAATATTTACTGTTGTATGCGAAGGTATACCACCGCCGAGAAGTACGAAAAAATGTTGATGGCCATAAACGAGTTTAATGAGAAAATATTTGTTCAACTTATTTGCAAGTCGTTTTGTATTTTGTTTTGTTTTTTCTGAGCTCTGTAAATAGCAAATAAAATACAGAAAAAAAAACATAAAACCAAAAGCCGCTGCAATTGGCAAATAAAAAAAATAAATATACGAGCCAAGAAGCAGAGGAAGAAGCAGAGGGAAGAGGTGTCCATTTTCGCAGCCTTTTTGGCATTGTTCGTTTTTCGTTTCCTCGACTGGCTTTTGCCTCAAGTGTTTCTTCTCACTTTGCCAAATGTAAACGAAAAGGAAAAATGTTGCAGCTAATTTGCTTTTTCAGTAAGCCGGGCAAAGGAGGCAAGTGGCGGCGAGGCCGGGCTACACAAAGCGCAACAAGCAACAAGCAAAAAGCAAAAAAGCCATTTCGCAATTTTCAATTGTGCACGTCAAAGTGTTAAAACGGCACGCGATTTATTGCACAAATACACACACACTAACAGAACACCCAAAGGCAAAACAGTGTTTGTGCAGCGAAAATCAAATATCAAATTTGCATTTAATATTTTTGAAGAAGAAATTTCCGATCAAGAAATTCGTCAGTTTTCTGATTCAAACAAAATTTTTGCAAAGATCTTAAAATTTGTTGAAAGATGGTCACACTGGACATTTATGATAATTTATGAAAAGCTGTTTTAGCAATAGAAAAATCCTTATTTCGTTTGTTTTTATATTTCAAAACTTTGTTTAAGATCTAAAATAAATTTTTTTGTAATTGGCTTATGATCTCAAAACTTTTTAAAATATGGTCACACCAAACTATTTCAAAATAACTTAACTGGACTTAAAATGTTATTTTTTCAATAGGAAAATGGTTCGTTTATTTAGTTTTATTTAATTTTTGTTTAGAATTCGCTTAAGGCTTCAAAATTTGTTTAAAATTGTTCACATTAAACAGTATAATTTATTTTAATTTCATTTCCACACAGTTAATTGCAGTGTTCCCTGTGGACAAGGTGCCAATAGTCGGGCTCAGATGCACTTAATTAGACTTTTGATTAAAACCAAGTCAAAGTTTTTCATTTTCTTTTGGCTTTTTGGTTTGGTCTTTTGTTTTTCTTTTTTTGTTCTTCTTTTTTTTTTATTGATTTACGGACGGCAATCAAGTGTGAAATTGACATGGCATGCCCCGAAAGCCACCCTTCGGCGTGTAAATATTTGTTAAAATATGCAGAGCTGGTTGCTTGTGAGTCTGCATTTCGGTTTTCTTGTTCTCCTTCTTTCTTTTTTATTTGTATTTCTTTTTTTTTTGTATAAGCTTTTTCCATGATTTATGTCAGCCTCATTAATCTGAGTTGGCGAGGGGGAAAACGAGGGTGCTGCTCGCTGTTTATCTTGCGATCGTTTCTTTTAGCGCTTTTAGCGCGAGGCACAAAACTGGAAGTTGGGAAAAATGAAATCAAATTGCCGTTCATTAATAAACCCCATCGAGTGCCAAGTGTGTGTATCCAACGGATACCGCCGCCTGTCAATAGAGCAAGTCTATGGAATTTAGCCAGTTTTCCGTGCCCCTCACATCGTTGGACTTAATCAGTTAGAAGCGAGTTTATGCCAATTGAAATGCAACTAATTTGTTATACTCGTAACCCCCTTTTGCCGCCATTCAAGTACGTAATTGTTGTTGCATGCCTGGCCGCTTGTCCGCACATAAATTATGATAATTATTTAATGCAACCACAAAACGACAGCAACAAAAATAAAAAAAAATAAAAATGAAACGGAAAATATCGAAAACAGAAATCGTCTGCAGGCTGCCATATTAAGCAATTTATGGGTGGAAAGAGGCAGGGAGTTGTATTTTTTCTCGATACACACAATTATCACGCAAATGTCCATTATAATCATATGGATAATGACTATTATATACATCAATCCATCTATATAGACACGATAATCATGCCGCATACAAAAAGCAATTTACGTAAATTACACGAAAAAACAAAAAATATCGCAGAAAATTAAACAATTTACAAAAGACAAGCCTCCCCCCATTAATAAACATGAAATATTGCTGCCGCAAAACTTTTGTAATGAACAAAAATAAATACGATGATAAAAATTAATATATATATATGTACAATGGGGAAAAAAATAAACGTGGGTACCCACACAGCATTAATAAAGACCAAATAAACTTTTCAAAACCGCACAGACAACGAAATTAAAAAATGGCATAATCTTTTTATGGCCATAAAGCTGAGGCAGACAGACTCTTGGAGCTGGAGGTGTATTGTTTGAATTATTATCCCAAATAAGACGTCCGAATATTACTATAAAAATAAAGAGTTTAATATAAAAATTATGTTTTATTGCATTTTTTATTCAAATTTAATTTAATAGCAAAAATATATTTCACAGCTCTCAAGTCCCCTCAGTTATTTTGTATTATATCCCCAAATAATTCTTTTGAAATCCCTACTAACTATCCACAAAACGAACCCCCCAATTCGTTACCAAATGCTACACATTTCTATACAATTTCCCTCCCTTTGTGCGGTCAAAATGGAAGAGCATTATACAAGTCGAGAGCACACTCTCTCCCCTAAGCATTCATCCGTCCAACCATCTCCAACTATAAAGTTGCCTTCTCCTTTGGCTTGATTATTTACATTTTACCCCCTACCTCCCTACCCAAAAGATGGGTGGAGAGGTGCACACAAAATACAACACAACACAAAAAAAAATAAATCAACAAAAAAAGAAAACGCTGAGAAGAAACCTCTTGCTGCGAGTTTCATTTGCGTGGCGGGGAAGCTGAAGCCGCCAAATAAAGAATCATAAAAGATATCAAAATAAATATGCGGAGCGCAGGAAGGAGCTGGGGGAAGCAGTTAAAGCTTCAGTAGCATTGGGGCTCAGCAGGCGCTCTCTTCGCATTGTTGTTGGTGGTTGCAAATGCTTAGCTGGTATTTAGAAGAAAAAAAAAAACAAAATCGAAGAGAAAAAATCAAGAAAAACTGAAAAACAGAGTCCAAAGCCGACGCCAGTCAAACAAATAAACTCGCCAAAACGAGCCAGCTCTTTGCTTTGGCTTTCGGCTTGATGGACTGCGAGCCTCGAAGACCTTCCCCCCCACCAACCTCCCTGCGAGTCAACAAAACAAATAAATAAATCTGCAATAACAAAAGCAACGAGACACACGAGAGGAAAGCAAGCAAAACAAAAAATCAGCCGCTGGGCAAATAAACACAGTGAGTTTTATGAGTTATCTACACACGAAAAACATCTGAAAACCTTTGCATTACCAATAGATACATTTTTTTTTGTTTTGCCTTTCAGCACTAAATTGCACGGATTATTAGTTGTGGCTATTACTCGGATATTCCACCGAGACTAAATAAGATGCTTGGGTTTCGTGGGCGCCTTGAAATACGCGGTTCGCTTTCCACAGACTAAATTTAGTTGACGCCATTCGCGTTTTTTTTTATTTTTTGCTATTTTTGGCCACGAAATTGTCGGCGCGTGTAGCTGAAAAAAAATAAAAAAATTTAACAACATATCAAGTCAGATAAGACATAAACAACTCGAAAATCTACACGGGTTTTATTCATCGCTGTTGTTATGGAAACTTTGAGTCGTTTATCAAATTGCGAGACAATTTTTGAATGTGCGCTCAATTAGCTACTAGAACTATAATATAAACTACAGAAAAACAATAGTTTTCATATATTATTTAGTTGAAATTATGACTGGTATGTCATAAACTATAAAAGTGAAAAGCAATGAATAATTGCAAGCTGTAATGTCAGCGGAAAAAATACATCCATTTCATAATTATAAAATATTTGCATGCAGTGGAAATATTTTTTTCGTTTACTCAGTTCACTCGTTTATTTTGTTGTCTTTCTTTTTCGCTGCCTGTGGCCGTTGCTTATCAGAAATTGTTTGCATTTTCACTTTATTTATTCTGTGTCATAAAAAATAAATATTAATTGCGATTATCGCAATGTGATATTGCTATATTTACACGTTATAATTAATTGTTCTTATTTATTGAATTTATACACACAATAATGAATTGTCAGAGTCCCCCCCCTCCACACACACACACACTAATAATTCTCCTCCTGTTCCGCAGCAAATTAAATTGAGTTATTTGCACAGAGAAAAATAAATACAAATGTGTGCATAAAATTAAACTTGTTTAAACGACATTAAATGTGGTTTTTTATTGAGCTTTCATTTTGTTTCTGATTTTGTATTTCTTTCTTTTTTTTTGTGGGTCCACTCATCCGCAACAAAATATGCAAATTGATATGGCCAGTGTGTGTATCTGTGTGTATGTATGTATATAATATAATTTATCGGCATGTTTGAGCCGCCCTGTGGCTGGCAGCATAAATTAATTATCAAAAGCATTCATTTACATGGCTGACTGCGCGATCAGACACCCGCTGTCAGGCGGCACCTCGGCTCATAGATACTGTATCTGTATCTCGCGGATGCACACACAGGCTCAAAGTCAATTTGAAAACATCATCACAATCAATTTGCTTCGTTTCTCTTGATGGGAATTAAGTTTTTGTATATTTGTATCTCTCAGTTTTGCCTCCGCCTCACAGTGATCACTCTGTTAGGGGTAAGCTTTACTTTCCTAAGGCTTTCTTTTAGCACTCTAAAACATTACTTGAGAATTATAATTTATACATTTCTTTTGAGAATTCTTCTTTTTTAACCAATTAATTGCCATTATTTTGCTTTATTTGGTATATACTGTATTGTATTGTTGTTTTTGCAGTTGGCCCACATTATCTAGTGAACGTTGAACGCTTTCGTGCCCCTGTTGTAGTTTTTTTCCCTCGTCATTCTTTTTTTTCTCCCTGTATTTTTGTTGTTTTTGCCTTCCTACATGTGTTTAGCGTGTTCAGAAATTTGCTTTTTTAATGACGCTCTTGTTGATTGCCGGCTATTTGTTATTACCCCCTCCTCCTCCCCAGCGACCCGTCGCCGTTTGCCCTTGTTTTTGGGTTGCAGAAACAGAAACAGTTTCTAGTTTATTTAAAATTTTTATACATTTGGTTTAGTAATTTCAATGCAATTTATTAATGGTTTGATTCGCTTATTTATGGTTCGTTTCATTTGATTTAGTGGTGCCAACACTTTTCGCCATTGTGGCTGATGACAGCAAATGAATTTTAATGAACGCACATACACAAATTTATTATTTATTCAAATTGTTGAATGTTTTTTTACGCTTTTTAATTTTGTGGTCTCAATTGTTTCACTTATCTAATCTTGAGTAAATTTTAGCTCAGAAATTAAAAATGCTTCCTCCTTAAGTATAATAATAAGTTAACACGTAAATATAGTAGTACTGGTTTTTTGAAGTACATCCCCGAAAGCTTTAGCAGATAAATATATTACTTTTTTTTGTGATTTATTATAATTTGCTTTAGTTGTGCAAACATCTATATATTATAGTATTTTATCTCTGTTGGGCTTACAAAAAGGGTTTTCAGTTATACAAAATATATGGAGTGTGCTCAGCCATAATCTAACCCAGTATGAGAACTAGAACTTGTCGTGTTTTTGGCCAGAATAAATTAATAAACATTTTTAATACTGGTTGCATAAGCATAGGTCATGGATTTAAATGCTATGCATTTGGTTTGGCCCAGGGTATTGCCATGACAGTCGCTTGTCAATCTATAGAAAATGAAATATAATCCATTTTCACTTGGCCGGAATGGAAATGGAATTGAAATTGCAAACTTCGAGGCTCGATGCTAATTCGCATGGGCGGACAGATAGGCAGTTAGACAGGCCAAATGCAGAACGGCAGACTAGCGGGGGCGGCCTCGAGCGAGCGAGCTAACAAACCCAACGAACGAACGGCTAACAAACGAACGTTTGTCACTGTCGGTCGGGCGTTTTATGAAAATTGAACAAATCAATTAAGTCTAATCGTGCCGTACCCGATCCACTGAGCCACTGAACCACTGGGGTGGGGCAACAGTAGTCAAGTGGGGGGGTTTTTGGCATTTGTTTGCCCCCTGACAAATGGACAAATAAATGTCTGCACACGACTTGTGCTGCTGCCGCTGGCTAAACCCAGAACGACGAAAACGTTCCGGCACATGCTACAAATTATAAACACCGTAATTATATTCGAATAATATTTTGTCAGCCAATTGACACATTTGCCGTGCCGTAGATACTGTAAACGGAAAAAGAAAGACTTGAGCTCGAGGAGGCCGAGAGAAGGCAGAGAACCGCCAGCCAAAGTTGGTAACATGGCTGTTAGCTGCAATTGCTGGTCACCATCTGCGGCAGTTGCGGTTACAGTGGAGCCATGAAAATTGGTAATTTAAAAGGTAACCTTGTTGTTAATGGATGTATGAATTATGCATTTTATTTTTGTTTCACTTGAAATATTTATTTAATATATTTTTGTTACATTTTTTTTCAGTTTGACTCTAAAATCCTTTAGTTGAATCACAACTGTATGAAATGGGGCTTGCCTATCTATCTCACCGCTGGCTGGCAACTTTTACCAGCGCGCACAGTGTGACAAATTATTATGTATGTATGCTGGCATGTTCCCGGGGCCTGCTTTTATATCTCTCTGTGTGTGTGTGACAGTGGGGACAGGGACAGGGGGCACAATGCATGCACTTTTTACACACAAGCTCAGTGCAGTTCGGTTTA
Organism: Drosophila seguyi; assembly: GCA_008042675.1. Lineage (NCBI taxonomy): Eukaryota > Metazoa > Arthropoda > Insecta > Diptera > Drosophilidae > Drosophila > Drosophila seguyi. The sequence continues at coordinate 35,102 of VNJU01002100.1, forward strand.
GTTTGGCTTGGAACAACTCGCTGCTGGTGCTAATGACCGTAACTAAGTTGGCGTCACGATTGTGTGCGCCACTGGAAGCCTGCCTTCTCCTGCTCGCCCCACTCGCCCACTGGCCCCCTCGTAATCCCCCTTGCAGTACGCCCCTCGCCCCGGCTGCGGTTTACTTTGTCGCTTGGCCATTTGTGTAAAATATTTTAATGTTATGGCCCGACCAAGAGAGCTCTGCCTAATAGACGCTTAATTGTATCGGCGTGTGTGCGTCGTATCCGTATCCATGTATGTGTGTATCTATATCTGCAAATGTATCTATGCATTTATGACTAAACAGTTGTTTAAATAAACAATTTTGGCATGTTTACCATGGAATTAAAGCAGCTCGAAATGCGGCTGCAATGTTTACTTAATTAAAGCGAAAAACGACTCGGGCGAACGAAAACGAAAACACTCTACACGGGATATCAACTTGAATTTGAATAAACTTGCGATAAAGCGACGGAGATTTTGCTTCCGGAATTAGTGAAGAATTCAAATCTGACAAGATAAGCTAAACAATGCAAAGTAATCAAATATATGGTCTATAAACAAATGGAATTTTAATGTCATTCGGAGAAGAGATAGCTAATATGGGCTATTAGTCAAAATATCCATTTATATATCTTTTTTTAAGCTGATCAAACGCTAATGTAATGTTATATGATGATAAGATACCTGTATTTAAAATTTCCTTTTCACGGTTACCTGCCAAAAATTGACACACACACTCGTGTTCATGTTCATAATTCGAGTAAATGCAAAACACGCCCAGCCCACCCTTCCTGGCCCCCCTCTTTCACTTCTCTCTTGTTTATCGCTCATCGTTCGGGCTGCTCGTTCGCTGCTTGCTATTCGGTTCGCTTGACGCGTCGCCGCAGGCTTCATTAGGCGAGCGTGATTCCGACTCGCATTTCCATTCCGATTCCGATTCCCAAGACCCTCTTCCTCACAGCCCCCTTCAATGACCCGCGAATTCCGCTTGTCTTCCCACATTACGCTTGCAAAACGAAAATTCCATTCCATTGGTGCCCAACAAAAACCCAAATTAAATCCACTTCAATAAATCTCAAAAAGGTAACGCACACAAAAAAAAAACACACACACACCACCAGCCTGTCAATTTTCTAATCGCTCGAAATAACAACACAAAAAAACAAAAAACTCCATTTAATTACAAATCGGCTTAGATTGAAACGCCTTAATTGGCATTAACTCGACAAAAAATGTGTCTGTGTGTATATTTGTATGAATACTTGTATCAAATGCGGCAGCAGTAAGTGGCAAGCGGCAATTAATCAAACTGGAAATCAATTTACTCTCTCGCCGTCTCTATCTCTCAGCTATGCGAGCGAGAGAAAAGCAGTATTAAAATACGCCTGCTTGAAGTCCAGATTTCCATACAATACAATCTCAATGAGCTTATTATATTCAATTAATTATTTATATAAGTTAAATTTAAAAAAGGCAATAATAGACCTTTTCCCATTCAAAAGGGAATCAGTACTGATAGACGCTTTTGGTTGGAAACAATTTGTAATAGATCAAGATAAGCTATCTGATTCGTATTATTCAGATTTAAAGTGAGAAAGTTGTGTCTATTTACCAAGGTTTTGAAAGTTAATTAGTTTTTAAAAATGTAAATAATTAAAAATTTATTTATGTTGTTTTTGTATTAGGTTTTTTTTAATTATATAAAATAGGCCTCACCTTTTTATAAATCCAAAATAGTCGCAATTTCTGCTCTGGATATGCGCGTTCCCGGTTCATAGACAGCATCCAAGATGAGATTTGGGTGGGGGGTGATGGTGGGTTGTGGGTGGCTTTGGGCAGGTGATGATTCCTTTGGCTTGCCGGCCTGCTCGCACTCCCCGGCCAATGTACGAGTGCGAGAGGAAGGGGGCGGAGAGCGAGTTAGAGAGTGTGAGAGAGCGGGCGAGAGGGCGTAATAATCCACAAAAGAAACGCTGACGACTCCTTCTCCACGGTAAACTCCCAAACTCCCAACAAGCTCACAAACCCGGTAGGTAAAATGTAAATCCGCAAAATTTTCCTAGCGGCGCAATCTCAGGAATTATTCTCCATTTATGCGAGAGCGGTAGAGAGAGAAAGAGATAGTCAAACTTGGCTTTTCCTTTTCCCACTGATTCTGCTAAATTCTCTGCTTCTGCTTATTCTGCTTCTTGTTTTTCACTTCTTTGACACTTTTTGCCTTTGCTTTTCTTTTCTATTTTCCTTTTTTGCGACAAATGTATGAACTTTTTTATGAGGTTAGTTGTTGTTGTTTTTGATTATTTTCTTTTTATATTATTTCTCTACAAATACACGAAAAAACGGCACTTTGAGTAAGGCGAGAGGGCGAAAGAGAGACCGCGCGTCCAAGCTCTGCTGCCTTCTCTTGGCATGCATGTACATACATATGTAAGTATGTATTCGGCAGAACAGAAGCTGCTCCACCACGCACATATACATACTTACATATGTACAGAGAGGCGAAGAACAGAGCTTGGGGCATAAAAAATACACGGGGGAGTTGTTGCACGGCAAAACGACAGAGAGAGAGACTAAACGACCGACGGACTGACGCGGCGCGACTTCACCTTGCACACGCGCGGAAATTAGCGAGAGCGACGAAGCGACGACGAGTTCGTCGTTTGTCGGCGTTCTTTTACCGCAATGTTTGTGCGAAACATAAAAAAAGCTTTGCACATACATACACACTAACACAGCGTGAGAGAGAGCGAGCGAGAGATGGAGATGGAGAGCTGCACACACACATACAAACTGGCAGGCACACACACACATTCGCATACACAGTGGCTGTATAGTAATTTTATTCCGGTACTATTCAACTGATGAAGCTTCTGTTGCTGTTGTTGTTATTGCTAGCAACATATTGCCAGTGCCACACTCTCGTTTTGGGTTTTTCTTTTTACATCTTCACTCCTTTTCCTTTCTTTTTTTACTACAACTTTTTAGTAGTATTTTTTCGGCTGATGATGATTACGCTGCTCTTTCCTCACACACAGCCACACATACAAACGCACGCACAAGTCAGGCCCAAGTGGGTAATTTGTTTTATGAGTAGCGGCAAATAGCACTTGTCTATGATTGTCGCTGCTTCTGCCATCGCCGTCGTTGTTGTTACTTTTTGTTGTGAATGACAGACAGCGACGAGTAATAATTTTTAATGCGTTTTTGGCATTTCTACGCTGCTTTGGGTTAATTGCTTAAAACGCGACGGAACACTCACACACACGAGCGTGCTGCAAACACATACTTGATCCGAGAGCGAACGCGGTTTTTGTTGCACGAATTAATAGAAATGCATCATCACACAGATTAGGGAACGATTTTGCATACTTATTTCCTCTTATTTGAAATCCTTATTTGTTTTTTCTCTTTTTTGTTTTGTTATTTTGGTGTTTTTTCGGCGACAGCGTTTTATCCGTGCTGTCCGAACGAAGCGAAGGAAAAACGCGTACAAACGTGCATAAATTGAGAGGCGAGAGTTGGCTAGCAATGCGCAGGGTTGCCACACACAGAGCTGATAACTAAAGGTTTAGATTTGTTAATAAATTGGGGTGTAAAAATATGTTCTTTGCTTTAAAATGAAACGGCTCATTTTTCTGATCATATCTAATTTAGTCGAATAAATTCTAGTAGAAAACTTGTTATGTTTAAGAACTTTATTCATATAATGAAACTAGTACTCTGACAACTCTGCGGCATTTCGTACACATACATTCCCGCTGGGCCTCGCACACACTGGCATTCCCATGCACATACACGGCACCGAGTTGTACTCTCTGAGCGGCATTTCTTTAATGGCGGCTTTTTACTCGCTCAGCCTGCGCTCTGCGCTCACGCTCTCTCTCTCTCTGTCTCTGCCGCCGCAGACGCCATATTGCGCAGTTATGTATGTTCATCTCTTTCCAATTTGTTTACAGTGCCACTCTGTTGTTGTTGTTGCTGCTGCTGCTGAGTGTGTTTGTTGTTGTTGCAGTTTGCCTTTGCAAATTGTTTTTGGTGGGGTCCAGGTCCTGAGGATTGATTACTGATTGGCATGTCGTTCGACTACAGCCAGTTCCTTTTGTTGTATGTGAAGTTGCCTCGCTTCGCGTGCTCTTCTTTCTCTTGTTCTTTGCCTTGTCTTTTACCTTCTCGGCGCACGCACACGCAAGCAAACAAACACTCGCACACCTCACTGCCACCTCATCCTGTGGGCCGCTTGTGTTTTTTGTGGTTGTTGTTGTTGTCTGTTTGGGGGAGTAGCATATAATGACATAATGAGATTTATTAGGCGCAAAATAAAGCCATAATGTTCCATTTGACCTTTGTGTAACTTTGACAGCGGTAATTTTCGCCTTCCTGCGGCTCCAGCTTATTATTTCGATGATGTTTGGCCAGGATATACGTACATACGTATACAGGGGCAACACCCACAAGCATGCAAGGATATGTACATTCATACACAAAAAAGGACCCCGGAAACATGGGCATTTTCAATTCGTCATCAGCATTTTGAAACTTACCTCCTGAACTCGTCGAAGTAAAAGTCAAACAAAAATCCACTTTGCCAATGTTTTTGTTTCCCAGGAGCGTTTAACAAGAGGCTAAAAGTAAAATTAAATAAAAAATGCGTATTGTTTCCATGAGTTTTTAAATAAAAATAAAAATGTATATCTATTTGGTACATACAAAAGTGTTGCCTATTTGTAGGCTTACCATGTAAAATTAACAGCGTGACATGTAAGATTTGTCGAATATATATGTAAAAGATACATTGCTGGAGATTCAAAAGATAGATTAGCTGAACATTTATTAATATAAGCATTTTTAAGCCCGGGACAAGGTATTTATAGGTTTGTGACAGCTGAAAAAAATGTATTTATCAATTTCCGTTTGACTAAATCTCAAAAACTACCTGAGCTTCTCAGCTGTGATGGAAAATATAAGGAAAAAATACCCCTTACGAATCCAGCCCTGTTTTATAATATTTTTATCCTTTTTTCCTGTGCTTGGTAGCACCTCCTCATCGCTTCCCTGCTGTCTTTTCTTTTGCTGGGGAAAACTTGTTTGTGCTTTGCAACCAAATATACTGGAGCACATTTCCCCCCCTTGATCCTTTTCGCAGGAGTGTTTGCTTGTTGTTTCTCCATTGGCATTCGTGCACGCTCTCTCAGTTTTATTGCTGTGATTGTGATTTCTAGTTGGATTTGACTATGCACGCATACATATGTACATGCATACACACATGGAAGGCATTTGGGGAATTGATATCCTTGTGCGCTTTTTGCTAAAGTTCAAATATTTTTCATTTTATTGCTGACACACACACGCACACATAAGCAGACACACACAAACTTACTTGGGGTAAGAGTGGGCAAAGGACACGCATGTCCTGGGCCCAAGGGTGCTCAGGCAAACAACATTTGTCAATGCTGGCAATATTTCACTCCGGAACGGTCCGCTGCCACTGGATGCCCTCAGTTTACGGCTCAGTGCTGGGCCAAAGGACTGAAAGGACCTCAAACGGGCTCACACCCACACATTCCGTCAGCACAGTTGCGGTCACAATTAGGCCTTTCTACCGAATTTAGACAGAATTTGGTGGAGTGCTTTTGCAGCCATATTTAAAGGAAAATATTTTAAATTTTGCAAATTTCAAAACTCTGAATTTATTTGAAATTTTTTTAAAACCTTTTTTCTATTATTCCTATTAGACTATTTTTAACATTTTTAAAGTCAGAAAAAAATACCTAGACATTTTTTAATCTTTTAAAGAGAGAAATTTTTAAAGACTTCTTTTGTCTTAATTTTTTTTCACAGATCAATGTTTTAGAAACATAAAATATATAAATAAACTAAAAAATAAAATTTTTAAAATGTTTAAGATACCAAATGAAGTATAAATTGTTTAAATTTTAATTTTTGACTAAAAACTTTGTTATTTTGTTTGGAACACCTTTTTTAACAAATTTCAAAACGATTTTTATATAATTTATCGTTTAGAAATGAACATTTCTAACTTTTTATTGTACAAAAATTACTTAAATTGTTTTCTAAGCCCCATTCTCACTTCTATTATTTTGCCATCAACCGTATCCTTACATACATTTATGTGCTGGCTGTCAAACGGAAAATAATCCTCTCAAGAGGCCTTTGTTTGTATTCGTTTTTGGGGCCGAAAATGTTGCACATCGATTGAGCCCATGCCGCCTCCCCCTCGCCCTGAGCTGGGCAAATTATGTAATTATGTGCGTTGAAAAGTGTGCAAATAAATAGAATTCGAATGGGAATGCTAATGAAGCCATTATTATTTTATGCGCTATTTAAACAAGCCGCCCCCGGCATGTCCTGGTCCCCAAGGACACTGCATGAATAATAAACGAGGGACTGAACAACGTATAATAAAAAAAAACGAAAATAAGTAAAGCAACAACAACAAAAGGAGCAACTTCAACTGGCGGATAAATAAATATTAATGCCAACATATTCGACCAAAAAACTCATCCTTGAGCCGGTCATTCGTACTTATTGAAAATGGGAAACCGAAATCCGAGAGCTGAAATGAAAAGCGTTGCGCTCTGTGATTTTGACAGCACCCATTCCACTTTCGCCACATTTTGTTGCAAAATATGATTTCATTGTGCTCAAATTGAATTAAATTCTTGGAGTGTGACGTTCCCCACCTCCGCCAACCCCCAGAGTCACCCCGCCCGCAGGAGCCCCGGAGGACCCCAGCTGCCATGACTCTATCTGCATCGCTCCATCTCTGTTTTCGGGCTCTGTCTCATTCTGGCCGGGTATTTTCCTTTTGGTAGCTTTCTGAACGGAAGCGGATATTTTCAACGCGCCATTGTTATTTTTTGAGTGCGGGAAATTGTTCGTCCCAGCTCGTCCTTGCTCTGCTCCTCCGTCCGGTGTCCTGCGTTCTCCTCCTCCTCCTTCTCCATATCCCATTTCTCCCCTTGGCCCTGCTTTCCCTCGGGTGAAGGCAAACGAAGCGAGGGACCGAACCAAAGCGTCGTCCTTTTTGCTGGCGCTACTTTCTCTCACACCGTCACCCTCTCTCTTTCGGTCTCCTTCTCTCTCCGTATCTCTCTCTCTCTTTTTCTCGCTTTATCTGCACTTGCATGGAGAGAAAAAAATAGGAAAATTACCTTAAAAGTCTCGAGTGTTTTGAAATCACTCGAGAAGTTGCCTAAAAGTGTGCTATGCTATATTTTATAAGTATAATAATCTCTAGATAGTTAATCAGGAGTCCTAAATAAATAATTCCTTCTTCCTGAAGATTGTTTTGTATAAAGATTATTAAAATTCTTATTATTATTCAGGAAATACAACATTTAGGAGCATAAACTTGAAGTTAGTTTATAAAATATTTATTTGTATAGTATTTGTAGAATTACATGTTCTTCCTTTTTTTTTAAATAATTAAAATTGATTTATTAAGTAATTTATTTATTTTAAAGTTAAACGAATTTTTTAAATGCGTCTAAAAGTATGCAATGATATTATGTTGGTTCCTAAATCAATGTAATTTCCATTTAGTGAGATACCTAACATGGTTGGGCTCACTTTTTAATTATTTTCAAAGGGTTCAAAAAATCTTTAAGGGTTTAGACCCTTTTTTTTATCAAGCTTTAGGAAAAACTTTTATAAAAATACTCAAAAGTTATTAAAAAATAGTACAGTATTTTTACATCACGATGGTTTCTTCTATGAATATTTATATGACACCTTAACTTGATCTATTTCTTATTTCCTTTTCTTTTGTTACTTTTGCTACTTATTTTCCCTGTACAACTTTTCTTTATGTGTGGCTTTCTCATCCGCTTCATGCTTATCATTGTGTTGAGCTCCATCGTCCTTTTGGCCAACCTCCCCCCGGCGCTTCCCAGCTCCCGCTGCCACGCCTTGTCGACAGCTTTGTTTGTGTTGTAAATATAATTTTACGACTCTGCCTCTGTCAGACTTGACTCCCCCGCTCGCTCTTGTCCCATTCAGTGTCAGTCATTTCGTCAGTTTGTTCGTCCTTTGGGTGAGTTTTCCACCAGCCCCCCAAACCCATCGACCCACCCAGCCACCTAACCGCCCCGCTTTGCCTTTTCCTTTGCCCTTCATCAACTGTCGCTGCTTTTTGTCTGTCGCTTTTTCTCCCCCACTTAACATTTTATTAAGCGAAAATGCTTGTGCCGTAAAATGTGCGCTTACATGTTTGCCCGCCCCTTTTCCCATTTTCCCCCATTTTCCACCCCAGAAGCACTCCGCCCCTCGCTTCGGCACGCACCCTTGGGCTGGCTGCTCTGCCGCAGTCATCGTCGTCATTTTCATTTCCTGTGGTCGTATTTATGCTTTTTATTTGAATTGATTTTATTTCGTTGCCTTTTCCATGTGGCGTGAGCCCGGCTTATCCTTGTGTTTTCCTCTTCCCTCCAACTCCCCCTCCCCCTCCCCCTTCCGCGTTTTCCTTTCATCCGCGTTATGGTGTGGGTGTCTGAGTGGGTGAGAGGAGTGTGTGAGTGAGTGTGTGTGTGTGTCGTGTAGTTAATACGTTGATTTCATTTTTATTTTTATGATCCCTTTGCCACTTTAATGTTAATTTTATGACAATGATGTAGATGATGCTCAAAACTTGAGGGAACTTAAGGATAGTTTATGTGCATTGTGGATTGGATTTAATTATTTATAAATTATGTAAAAGCTTTGATAAGCTCACTTTAGTTTCGAAATACCTTGAAAAGGTGTCCAAAACTGTTCTACAAAGTGTTGCCATCATTAGAAGACAAGTCCTTTTGGGTTAAAAAAATAAATTGCATACTTTTAAACGCCTTTTTGAAGAGATTTAAGATCATCATTAATTAGCTTTAATAAGAAAACAGTACACTAATCAAATAATAAAAACCTTATTCATTTATTCAATCATTAAATATACTATAATAGTTTTTTATTTATTATTTATTATTTTGAATATATAAAATTTTATTTTATTTATTTTTTTATAATAAAGCCTACATCTTTTAATTTGTAATTTTTAATTGACAAAAATTTCTTAGGCATTTTCAGACATTTAAAACAGGTACGAAATCTGAAAAACCTCCACGATGTTTACGATAAATTACTTCTATTTGGATTGAAAACTTTAAAATTAGAAACCTAGCAATGCATATATTATTTTAAACATTATACTATACTAGTATGTTAAACATTATACATTGTACATAAGTCATATGTCGTAAGAATTCTTTAAATAAAATAAAGCAGAATTCTCATTTTTAATTTGTTTCAGGTATTTCTGTATGAAATATCTCTTAGTAAATAAATACCTAAAAACATTTTCAAACCTGAATAAAACAAAACCCATTTGGTACAAACGACAAGGTTGTTATAATGTGTGTTTGTATTTTTCCCATAGCTACTTGGTTATAAGAATTTGTTTGTTCTTTCCCTTAACTATAAAATGTAGCCTTTTCTTGAACATTTCTCCACAATAATAGCATTGAATTCCTGCTTGGGGTCTGCGTATTAGTGAAAATTGTTCTAGGTAAATTTACACATCCGAAACAATAATTTTCTCACCTCATCCTTGCCCCGTCGGTAGCCTGCCAGTTGTGACTGGCCTAATTGCCGCTTCGCTTTTCACGGCCAACACGGCGAACAAGCACAACGTTCGCTTTGGCTTTGGTCTTGGTCTCGGTCTTGGGGCAACACGTTAATGGCCCGGCGTACGCATAAAATCAACAATTACATGGCACAAAGCAGGCCACAGGCTCTGGGGCGCTGGCAGACGCACCGACTTACCAACTTGCCACATCATGACAGGCTTATGGCCAACGGAGCGACGCTAATTTCGAGGGGTGGATAGGAGGAGAAGGAGGAGTAAGGAGGAGGAGGAGGAGTAGTAAGGAGAAGGAGGAGGAGTAATAAGGAGAAGGAGGGGCAGGAGTAAGGAGAAGGAACATTGCGGATGGGCGGGATGATGGCACCACTTAATGTGGCCGAGGCCAGGGACAGCTACTGATTGACCACACAGAGATGGGAGCGTGATATGTTTCTCTATGGCTTTTGGCTCTTGAAAGGGGATATAAAATTATGATGTATTAAGAAGGTTATATAAATCATTGGGGGTCTTAGAGCTCTTAAAGAAATCACTGGAGGTCTCAGAACTCTTTTAAATATGTTTAACAGTTTGTACTACAATTTATGAGGTATTTATTTCAAACTAAACTTGATTTTTATTTGGTATAAATTATATTTTATCACAATTTTTGTAAATGTATCAAAGCTTTAGAACCAGAAGTTCTTATATAGATTTCTGTAGCTTTCTTAAAAATTTAACCATATTTATTTCATTTATATTTAACACTCAACAAGCTTTTAATAAATTTTCCAAAAATATCTTGTAATTCAGTAAGGCTCCAATTTTGAATGTAACTCCTCTCCCTCTAGCCCAAGTCATACTTTGGCATACAATTTCCCAGGTGGTACCTGTTAATAATTTAACATTTAATAATAATATGAAAATTTTCCTTATTAGTAAATATTAATCTGTCCAGGTGGTACCTGTTAATAATTTAACATTTAATAATAATATTAAAATTTTCCTTTTTAGTAAGTATTGATCTGTCCAGGAATGTACCAGATTGAAGTGTAATCAGCAGCTGTTTAAACCACCCAACAAACACCTTATA